>CM035816.1:37449194-37484194 GCA_020458035.1 Magallana ariakensis
TAATATGCAGTAATTAGATGTTGGAGATTTTGAAATTGAAATACATGCATTGAATGCCCCAGAGAGCCTTTATTTCTGATTGTTGGATTTCAGACCAAATGGTGTTAAAGACCCATAAAATAACTTCAAAGTATACAAAGGACAATTGACTGCAATTCTACACCACTGCGGTGTAATATTGACAACTTGTGACCATTGTTGGGCCCTGACCCTGTGAGGATTCATGTGCAGTCTGAGCTGTGGGGGCACTGTTTACCCAGACATGCTCCAGACTGGGTGGGGAGCAATCTGAAGTTCCTCTTCTGGCTTTACCTCTTCAAGGGTGAGAAATTCTAATGCCTTGAAGTTGTTTTGGGATTTTTTTATTCTGTTTTTTTTTTTCATTTAGCAAAAGTGTCTTGTTTTTGTAGTTAGGATTTTGCTTTTGATCTGTGTAGTATTAATGAACTGCCCGACTATCTGGAGTAGATTTTAATATTGACTGACAGTTCTGCTGGTATGACGATTGTATTGACAGGTCAACCGATCACACAGAAAGGTTCCTCCACCAAGTATTCCATTACTTGGTGGGATATATATGAAGCTTACATGATCCTCTTCGAGATTTGTCAATTAAGATTTTTTTTATTCATACTGTCGTTATGTAATTTTGCAAGTAATCTGTACTTATTGCCATGCAGTTAGGTTTTAATTTTACTGTAAAGGAGTACTTAGCTCTATCATTTGATTTATGTTGGAGATGTATTAGATTATTTTCTCATATACTGGATGCCTCAAAATGTTTGATGGTAAAAAATGAAAACCCAAGAAAAAAAGGGGCTTGTTAGATTGGTGTACCACTAGCCTGATTCATTGTGCAAATACTTGATAATTAATTCCTGTTTTTAATATAGGAAGGACTTTTTTACCAATCATTTTCCTCATATTGTCACTGGGAAAGAGTGTATCACCCATTTCGCCAGCGTTAAAGAATATTTTATGTCGTCAATTTAAACTTTCAAGATGGTTATCAAGATTTCATGGGACAAACAAGCATCAGGATATATGGATTCTTTTTTGATTCAATCCTTCATATTGAGACGAAATAAGGCTCTTCAAGTTAATAGTAGTATTTATGGCTGCAAGAAATTTGCCCTAGTGCGTCAGTGACATTTAATTATGGGCATTAGGATATACATGTAATACAAGTTGCCATCCTCAAATATGAAAAAGCTTTAGAATACACAAATGCATTAAATGGCAACTATTCATTTTACAAACAATTTAACGATGTTGACAAACTTGGCTAGGGTTAAACTGTCTTGTATAAAACTATTATTAATGTGTTTTTGGTAAGAAAAAAAACCCCTTATACAGTATTATTAATGTGTTTTTTATTTATCAGGGAAGTGAAATCATTTGGTGAGTTTCTTTTCCTTCGTAGCACAGTTGCCTAAGGCGTGAATTAGAGGATGCTATTGCAAGGAAGAGAACTCTTGGTTCCTGCAGCATCAGCAGTTGAATTGGATGTTGAGTTGTAATTTTAAAATTTGTTCTTAAATAAATAACTGCTCTTTATTGGTGTAATTTTATGGAGAGCTATTTTTCAGCTAACTAATTACAATGCAAACATTTCTTTTTGCCAATGATTTTACGATCTTATAGCAATAAACCCAATTAATGATCGAGGAATAGTTTGATAACTCTTGTGGTACAATTATCTGAGAGGGGATAAAGGATGGATGGATTTTTCACTTGGTACGCCATGACAATTTCTACTTTCTGTTTTGTTGACAGACATTAACGAGCCAATTTGATTAATTGTCATCAGCATTATCAACAAACAAAGTCTATCTGGGCTCTTTAGTGTGCTGAATTTTAATTAACGGAGTTGGCATACATTAGGCTAAGACAGTCATACAATGTATTACAACTGGTCATTGAACTAGTTTTTTTTTAAAACTCTTTAATTTAAAAAAAAAAAACACATGCAAAGACTTTAAAGTTCTTCAGGCTATTGGAAAGTGTGTTATTTAATACACTTATAGCTGGGAATTTTTCTTCTTGCAATTAAAAAAATAATGGGAAAAATTCAATATTGTTGAGTTTTGTGTGATTTCATGCAGGCGTTGGTAATATATTGATGTTTTATTCATTGTTTTATTAATTTTATGATAAAAAAACCCCCAGAATTATTGCAATGATCAGTTTATATTATATATTTGAAATCTGCTGACATCCAAGTTTCATGTAAAATGTAAAACTTGCATGCAGTCTTCATTTTGATTTCTTTGGAAGTCTTATAAACCCCAGAAATAGTAATACCAGGATGTATTTCAATATCGTTTATACCGTCATGGAAATGACTATCTTCTACACAAATTCTCAGACAATTTTGAAATAATTTTTGTATCGAAGCCACAGTATAAAGATCAAAACAAGGTGGGCCATTGTTCATTGGTAACATTTTTATGTCAATGAGTAGAGATGATTTATTCCTTGTGACTTGTCAACATAAGATACTCATGAAGACAGTGAGGTGTAGAATATTTTATATTTTTTCATTTGAAAATATGTAAATGAGGTCCTGTCAGGTCCTCTATCTCTCATCAATGTACTCGATGACAGACTTTTGATCTACATGATAATACACATCCAAGCATTTCACCTATCACTCATCCGAATCCACAGATCATTCACAAACTTTGGCTGGGACTTGATGTTCCAGGATATATTTTTTTTGAATGAGAAGTTGTAAATTTTGAGGGATTGTAAACCCCGGCCCTTGTTGACAGGTCTGTACAGTGGAATTCTGATTCCACATCAAAGAATTTTCATACTAACACCTGGTTGACCCCTTCTTTTGACATCGAAGAAGTTTGGGGAAAAAAGGGGGGGGGATTTCATTGGGGTTTTATTTCTGGTGTTTGTAGACTATTTTTTTGATCGAGTGGAAGCTCATAAAGCTTTATCTAAGTGCAGTATGTATATATTCGGAATAGATAGCTATGTAGATTTTCACAGGTGAAACTTTGGGCCACAGTTTACTATAACAATCTGGCTGATCGGATCGAGTTACAACAAGTGCATGGTAGAAATACCCTCCAAAGAATGGGATCACAGGCTATAACTCGGGTTTCTCTTTTCATTTGGAAAGAAATATATGTTTTATGAATGGTGTCAGGTTTTACGCTTCGCTTTGCTTTTCCCGTTCTTCAGAGAAAGTGTAGAAAGTGGAAGAATTCCTGGATTTTGTAATTAGAGGGGTTTTTAAAGTGACGCTAAAATTTAAATTTGTCTTCTACTGCAAAACTTTCACGTTCTTAAGCTTTTTTTTTTTTAAAGAAAATCTTGCAGATGAAAGAATAATTACGTAACAGCATCGTTTACATCCTTCGCTGCATGCTTCAATGGAAACTTGGTAAATCGGTTTAATAAAAATCTCATTATAAAAGATAGATCTCGTGATATCCAGAAACAACAATATTTAATATAATTTCAAAGTATTTGGCAATGGAAGGTAATGATCCAGGTGTGGAAATCCAGATTGCTGACTGCAGGTGGCCTTTTGGTAATTCCATATATATTATTAGCATTCCCCATGTTATGATGGGGAACTTTCCCATTCCGACCGCAAGAGCTAATTTAGAAATAATAATGCACACAATGCGCATTGAAAAAAGACTTTTGATTTATATTGGTGTCATCTTCAAAGTCCAGCGATTTTCAATACTGGAAGCATATTTCTATCTATTTCTGGTCCTATTTTGAGGGAGGAATGGTTGGTTTGGGTGAAATATTGATACCAATTTATCATCCCTCTTCTCAGTCGTAGCAGTAAAGCGTACTGAACCTTTGTCAGGGGGAGAATAGCGCTCGGACTTCTCTCCGTAAAGTTTATTGGAAATTGACAGTCTGAGAAATTTACAGGTGGAAGTTATGATATTATTGAATTAACTTTTTGTTGTTCGTTTTTGTAATCAATATGCTTAGTGAAGCGATATCGATGATGCAGGACCATTAGTGAATTGTTTTATTACTCGGCATTTTTTTCTGTATTGTATTACCAGCGTATTTTACTAACTAATTTTCAACATAAAGACTATAAATTGAGATAAGAAAATGACGATATCTGTGACTCAACATTTACTTGTGCATTTGATTTTTGAATTATCAATACAATATATCCATCATATCTGGAACTCAAGAGCTAGCATATGGGACTTTCCACGGGATTTGTCGTAAAATTGAAAGCATTAATCCCCGAAACACTTTAATCCTATCTTTGTTACATGTAAATATTTCGAGTGGCTTGCACATAAAATTCACGTCAAAATGTTCTTTTGTTGACTAAAGTGTTCATATTTCATTTTAAATTAATTCTGGCTCTCATTGTATGAATGATGGAATATTTGTATGAACCAATATTACATCAATGCAAGCTCTTGAGTGAAAAATCAAAAGCTCCTTCTGTACTTTGGTTCAATACTTAACATGGAAGGGTGCATGTTTATTGCAATGTACAAACACGCACAAACACAATTAAATACATCTGATAGGGCCAAGTCAGGGCCTTTTAGGCTGAATTTCCTTCAGGAAAATAGTGTTTGATTTTTGCCCCATATATTATAAGGATAAAAAAAAATCTTGACCTAGCTTATACCATAATTAGCCACTTAGAAGAATTATCATTATATGGACACTTCATCATGAAGTTACCAAGTCAGGTAGATTTTCTTAGTTTGAATAATGCATAATTTAATGCATAACTTGAGTTATACCATTAGTTGAAATAATGTATTTATAAAGCCAAGGAAAATTGCATGTGAAACAGCAGTTTTAATAAAGGGTGAAAATGCATGTTGATTTCACATAAAATGTTAATAAACTTTCCAGGGATTGTAATGTGGAGGAATTTGGATGTTGCCACATATTTCGTTTATAAAATCTGGTATGTGCATTGTATGGATGCACCAATTATGAAGTAAGGGAAAAAAAAATAAAGAAAAGTTTTGAATCCATTCCAGATCGTTGAAGCCGAAGTCTCAAGGAAGCCCAGTAACTAATGGAGGAGGGGGCTCCCACAACGGACATCTGGAACAGCCCCACCTGAGCAACCACCTCTCCAGGATCAATCAGGTAAGAAAAACTTCCTCTATAACCTGTAATCACCTTTATGTATGAGGGAAGTAACAAATCTATGCTGCTATTGTGCACTAAGCTCTTACTTGATTGCATATGTATGTGCTGTATTTACTCAGAATTACAATTTCCCCTAGATTTTTAAAATGATGCTTTTTATCAGTTCACAGTTATGGCAATTGTGGTTTATAAAAAGAACTAGCTAATGAAAGTCATATCTGACATGATATGTTTGAATTCTAGAAGAAAAGGGAGAAAAATTAATTAAGCTATATAAAAAAGTCTTTGTCTCATGTCCTCTTTTTTAAGGGTAGCTTTTATCTGTTATGTGAGTAGACTGAGACTTGCACATTAGCACAGAGACAGTATGATAGATTTCCTGTTTCAAAGTGATTGAGAAGCTTGTCTCTCGAATCATTGTCTTCAGCTGTAATGATTATGTCACCCACAAATTGAGGGACAGCCCTTGGATTAAGATGATCTTGCAGTGTCAAGTTGTATGGAAGTCACTGCAGTGCTGCGTAATGTGTTCCCTAGTGTGCTACTTCATGAAATTAACAGGATTGTATATCAAAGGATGCTCGGAAAATCCAAAAGGAACAGTAATGCAAGAAAATTGAAAACGGTTAATTGATGGAGAAATCTGATTACAAATTTTGTCTGTTCTAAGGATAATTAATGTTTGAAATATTGGATTTAGATTTGTAGTTAACATTACAACAAGCTAGGAATTGCTATTCAAGACAAAGAATACACAGAAAAAAAATTTAGGACAGTCTAAATATTTGTGTTTGGATTTACTTTTAGATACAAACTGTACAATATATGCTGGAATTTGCCATTTTTGTGTTAAATGTATACACTCTCTGTATGGACTAAAAATTGTGATTCATAAAATTTAGAAGGCTATTGAAAAGAGAGTGACAAAAGTTACAAGTCCTATTTTCTCCTTTGCGTCCGGAAGACTGAGCAGCACATTCAAAAGAAAAATGGTGGATAATTATAGAAAATGAAATAAATCCATTGTACTGAATGCAATGTGCTATTTCCTGATGATTTTGCCTCGAATAATTAACCCTTTTTTCTGCCCTATTTAGGATATAAAGACTTCAAACACGTTATTAGATTCACATGTGTGCACAATCAACATCACTAGGCATTTAGTGGGATATTACATGAATGTTGCCCATAGATGGTCCACGGGAGAGGGGGGTGATTTGCAGATTAGAGGAAATTGTTGTGTTTTTGAATTCAATGTTGCTGCAGCAATCTTCGTGTTCTTGTCGCATTAATTCTCTTGATGCTGCTGCTTGCCGTTTGTCCTTCTGATGGGTAATTATCCTCCGATTAAAGTAATTATACTCGTGGAAATATTGGAAATTTATTTTTTTTTCTTAAAGCTAATTATAATCTTTCAAGGGAATCGTAAATACTATTTTGACAGATATTCTTATTTAGAGCAGTAATTGTGATTTGTTGAAATACTTGGAACGTGGGTACCATAAATGCACTTAATTAATGTGTATACTTTCTACTTCAAGTTTTGCATGGAAATATAGAAAGACTATGTAAAAAAATCATCCCATAAGGATGGAAATATGATAGGAATATGATGCCATAATGTCATCCCAAACAGAGGGCATCATATGAGAAATAAAGAGATGAAATCCCAGTTGAGTTGACCTTTGTTAGGCCTACATGGCCATGTTTACTGCAATCTAGATACAGACTTGAACAATTCCTCCTTCTAATGTGTACTCTAACACGCAATTATTATGATTTTTTGGTCTGTGGCTTTTACATTGTCAGATTCAGAGATTGACACTCGCAGATTTGTTTACAGTTGATTGTGATTAGGTTTAGACGTGTTGACTTGTTATTGTCCCCGTAAAAGTACAAGGTATAAAGGGGACAGCAGAACGCATCAACGGTACTCTACGAGGAGTTCAAACAGCAAGACTATACATAATGAAGACACCGACTTTCTCATTCATGGCCATTGTGTAAAGGGTTCTAATATTCAATTATCTAATGGCACAAAATTCTGTCAAAATATTGATACAAGCCTTAGATGGAACTCAAAAGCATTATAAATAGGGAAGAAGATGTGAGGTAATCGTACAGTTAATGACCCGCCCAAGGTTTAGGCTTTACGCAGATGTAAGTTAGCAGCATTTAAAACAGTTACGATATCATTATACACCGAAGTAATGCAAATCAACTCACTGTAGGCCGTTGATCAATGACAAAATTTATTGTGATAAATTTTTTTTGCATTTATAAGATGAGTAGAGAACAGCCTAGTCCTGTATGGTAGTAAGGGTCTTGATTGATTACTTGGTTCCGAGACGGAAAGTTAAAAGCTCTGTAAAGTATCACGGGCCGATTTGGATCAATTTTCGCAGTATACTTAACTACTTAATAGGAAAGTAATATTGGTTACACTGTTACAGATATTGAATCGGAAATGTTCACCTCCGTCAGAATCCGAGCATTTTTATTGCGCCTTTCTAATGTTCTTTTTGTGTGATCCATAAATGTTCATTTGGATGACTCGTCTATGTCTTTCTTTAGATAGGAGAGTTACTGTATTACATTGCGTAGAATAACAGCATTGATTTAAATAGGACTACGACTGTTGTCTAAGTTAGGCCGTGCGTACGGCCCATTTAACGTGCTCTCTCTGATACTTGACAGCAGTCCAGGTGCGTTCTCGCGTCTCAGGTATTTAAATGTCTGTTCTGATACACATGGCGAATACTGTCAGCTGAAGAACTTAAAGGTATAAGGTCCATATCTGTGCAGAGAACTTATCTGCAACTTCTGTGATATTGGGAAGCTTCAGTACACATTGTGTACACTATCAGTATAGCACTGCTTCCTGTGCATTTAGTGACAATTACAGGTGTGTTGGACAGAGGTGTGTAATTTCTGAAGTGGACAAGTAGTTCTATAAGGCCCCACAGACAAATTGAAGAGATGTAGCGGTGGCATTGAGACACTGCATGGCTAGTGCTAGAGGTGTGGGGTTCTTTACCTGAGCTTTAGAGTTTGTGTAGACAAGGAATATTTGGTGTGTGATAGGTGATACCTATTCAACGGAGTAAAAAGCGAAAAAATATCTGCAGGGATGAGGAAATCTATTAAAGTGATCAAAAATTGAAATTTTTTTTTGGTTTGGGATTTTCATCAAATTGACAAGTTTATTCACCTCCCAAGTAATGAAGAACAGAGGAAATGATCTGAGCTGGGAGAATTGATTTATTATTTCTGAGATGTGTCCTTATATCAAGACCAGACCTGGAGCTATGTACAAATAAGAAGTGATTTTTTTTAAAGAAAGCTTTGTGTTAGGTCAGTTTATATTTTTTTTCTGAAGTGGTGTAGTTTCTTAGCTGTAGTGAACACCAAGAAAGGACTGAGACTGAACGTAATTCATGAATGTTAAACAGAGGTCTACTTTTGGAGAAGATGTTTTCTTGTAGGTAAGGGTTAAAGATAAACATAATTGTGTAATAATTCAACAGTAAACAAACAATTTTTCTTTTTTTCTTCAAAATTATTTCTCAGGAAATAACTTGTAGGATTACAGTGGTAATTTGTTTAATGTTTATATTGAGTTTTATTGCCCACATTTGTTTAGAGAAAAATTTCTGATGTTTAATTTCAAGACTGAAATATTCTTTGTGAAGTGAGGTGCAACTTCACATTAAGAAAATTGTCAAATGTGACTCATGTTGGCCCTTTGATGTAATATATGGAGGCAAGATTATTTTTACTGTTGAAAATCACTGACGGCAATGTATATTTACAACTCTTCAAGTGATATGGTACTTATAGTTTCATTCAGAAGTGTCTGGAATGATCAAATTTTTCTCACACCTCAAGTTTCCTGTTTTTATGAATGAATTTTGTAAATTGGTAGTTAAAGGGGAAAAAATAAGCGGTGTTAGAAGGATCAATCGCATGATGCTCATTGACTGAGAAAGAAACTGACAAGTGGCATCCAAACCATGTCATTTTGTGGTCGTCGCACGAAAGTTAAAAAGTCTTCATATTGGTGAAAAATTAGAGGAATCGTGTTGGATGCATTGTTGTTATGTAATTGATCTGTGCAGGGTCTAGGTGAAGTTTTTACATAATCGCATTTCACATTCTCGTGTCCATGCATATAATGAAGAACGGTTGTCTATAATGAATGCTAAGGGGCATGCAGGAATGGTTTCATGGTAACCGTGAAAAAGTTTATGAATGAACTTGGTCACCTTTCTGATATTTTTTTTTTTCCGAGGGGACCTGGCCAAACCTCTGATATTGCATACTTGCGGGAGATCACAATGGAGGGATGTCCACTTGTGAATTGAGGGGGAGGGACAGGGTTGGTAGTCGACAAAGAAATTATTTTTATTAGAAAGGGCAATGTACACTGATCCTTTACCAGGGATTGTTAGTCATCTATCTTGGCCATGTCTTAATTTGTATTTTCAAAGGACATTTAGGTTTGGAAAACATCGCTGAAGGGTTGTGAGCAAGATCGTCTTTGTAAAGTATTGGGCAAAGCTCGGGAGATGAAGTTACTATAGCTGGAGACATTTTTAAAAGGCATTCAGACCTCATTTGTCAGGCAAATGTAGATAAAGACTTTCTTTATTGGTTCTATTACATAAAAGGACTAGTCATTATCCTAGTTGGACTCATCGGAATGGCTTCTGTTCGGGGTTGGATTTTTTCGCTCATTTATTTCTTGAATTTAGACATGGACATTTAAGGTGAAATTTTATCCGCAGGTTGCCTAATTTGATGTTTTATTAAGTTATATCGGAGTGTCAGAAGAGTGCTAATTGTCGGGGGAAAAAATCAAGGTTAAAGCATTCTCTTATAATATGTATACAGCCTTGATGCGACTTGATAAAAAATGAGCAGTTTTTAATATACATGCAAATGTATAGCAATTGTGGTAAATGTCAACAAATAAAAGTGACAGGGAGTTGATTAACCTTTCAAAGTCATGAAAACCACATGCTTTATTTACCAATTAAATAAAACACACAGCTACCGAAATTATATTAATACATTCCATTAGTATTAGTGAAGGGCAATTTGTTTATGTTGGTATATTATATATGGCTCAGGCCTATAATGCTCCATGAAATGCAATGATGTAATTAATAATGTAATGGATTGATTGCTTCTCAATAGGCGATGGCTCTGTGCACAGTGTCACTGGCCCCTTGTGGGGGCAATAAGCAGTCATTATCTGGATCACCCCCTTGTTTTATTTCTCTCGCCCAGTGCCTTTTTATTTAGCACCCTAGCCGAAAAACAGGACAGAGAAAGCCCTCATTATCCAGGAGATTTGTTTAGGAAACAACAGGGGGTCAAAAAAGTCAATTGTTGCAGGGAGGAATTCTTGTTGATCACTTTGTGTGGGTCTGGTTCCAGGTGTGACTTTGAGTGACTTAATTACAGGTAGCAACTTTCAGGTATAACAAATGCACAGTCAGTTTTCATGGGGTGGGGTGGTCCCTCTGCCAAAAGTAGGATTTTCCATTGAAGACCAAAATCAGACCCATTGATCGTTAGAACTGTTAATTAGCCCAGAAAATGAGGGGGGGGAAAGACGACAGGATTGTTAGCGAATCAGAATCGCAAGTGTTATGATTGGATTCAGTTTGTTATTGAATGGTAAGAAAAGTTTCTGTTTTGATTGAAATAGTTTTGATTTATTGTTTAGCAAATTGATTGGCGTATTTCTAAATGAATATACATGAATATTTTAACTACTACATGCAAGAAAGTTGGAGGTAATTTATTATCATATCAAAGCTTTTTAACATTGAACTTGTCAGTTCATTTGCAAAGGAATGCTGTAACATGGAGGAGTTTGTTTAATATATTGAAGGGTTTAAGGAAGTGATTGGGTTGGGAAAATATTTTTATAACTCTGATTACGTCTCTTACCTGAATTAGTTCTTAGCAGGAAAAGGATGTCCCCGCAATAAATACAGCAAATATTTAGACTATGGTTGACCAGAATGACTTTCATCTAAAGGATACTAGTACCAGGGGCTGATAAGATTTGTCAAACTGTTTGTTTTAGTAGTGAGATAAGCAGTGTAATGATGCTTAAGACCCTCCGTTTATTGTAGTCGAGTATAGTGATTCTCTCGGAGTCATGAAATCTGCTCTCTTGTGTGTCCTGTGTGTTATCAGGTCAGTGTTAAACAAACTATAGCGGGATCAGGTTTCCCAGCCCTTTGATGATGGGAGACCTGAGTTACTTACTGGTCTGGTGGTTTATGATGTAACGACCCCTTATTAATGCACCCCGGAGACTCCACTGTAATTAGACTGCAAGGTGGCTGTAATAATTCTGCTTGGTTCAGAATCCTTTAGAAGGTTCACTTGCTGCCTCACACAGCCAGTAAAAAGAGGTCATTATTAATTTTAAGCAGTCTTTGGGAATCTAGCTGAGTTAAAGGGAGCACCATGTTTTAATTCAGCGGGTGTCTCAGATACTAGCTTCTTATCAATCTGGTTGTCAGCAAGTAGATAGTGAAAGTTCCCTGTACCGTTCTACCAGCATTGTACCCAAAGGTGATCATGACAGCAATTGGAGGTAGTTATAGCAGAGTTTGGAATCAGATGAAGTGATACGCCCAGTGGATTGCCGGGGTTTTAGTGGAAATATCCGCAACGGAGGTAGGGTGGCAGGGTTCATCCTTTTGTTAATAACTTTAATTTCTCTTTTATTTCCCTGATAACCGCTGTCTTCAGGGACCACAGCTGACAATGCTATCCACAAATACTAAATCTATTGGCCATTTTTCGCACCTGGCAGGTATAAAAGCTAATCAAGCATGTTGGAACTTTATTCTGTCCAGAAAATTATTGGGACACATATTCTTAGATCTTTTCTGAAAATAATTTCATTCAGGTTTGATCATGCATGTAAAAAGTTAGAAACCATAGATAAGTTTTTAAAAAAAGGTCTGGTTGGCTTTTTCCCCCCAACTACAAGGCAACTGCGATAAGTTTGTAAATTATGAATGAAGATTGGAAGAGAGAAGAGAGGAAATAAAAAACACTGTTTATAAATGTTAAGGGATGATGGAGTGAAGTGTTGTGTTCAAAGTGTTAGCTTACAGTTCTACAGCATATAACATCAAAATTGATTTACATTCTACAACAGCTAAAGCAGTGTACAAGCTATAAAAGCTGTCAAAAAGTTCCCAAACCTTCAATAAATAATAAGAGACCCTCCTCTTTGATCTGCGAGACCATGACACAACTAATGCAGTTAATGGGAGATAAAGCTGACAGTGGATAGAAGTTAATATCTATTAGGTACTGCTGGTTATTGTGATTCCTGAACTGTCCTGCTATGTGTAATGTATGGGCCATGTATAAGTGAAGATATCCGACCAATCAAAACATAGCTTTAGGGGGCTATACTGGTAAGCGGCTAGATAGATGATGTCTTCATTGAGATCAGTAGTATATGACCTCGGGTCTTTGATCTGAGAATGGGGCCTGACACTCAAGTTGAGATCAGAAACATTTCATGTGCACAAATGCATATTAATATATCCATTACAGCGGCAGGAAATGGTGCATATGATAATTTCTGCAATGTGTTAAAATTCAAGAGGTTTATGTTGTGATTTGGGGATCAAATTACACCTATATTGCCCGATACATGGAATCAGTGTTTTATTAATATGCTTCAGTGGTATTGAAGATTGCCAGTTCAGTGTGGAGAGACTGACGACGAAGGTGGTATTCTGAATTGATATGGAATACCGTTATATAGTTACGGAGTATTAATACATGGAGTGTTCTCCCCTTTATCAGAGGTTTTTGATACTCGTACACATGTTCTTATATTGGTCATTGGAGACTTGCAACTTTGCATTAATTTTGTTTTTTTGTTCCGATCGATCCATCTTATCTTTATGGAAAATTTCATTAATGTTATCATGAAAAGGAACAAGTTTCATGCCATGACTTACGCTCTCAGACATCCTTCATGCCTCAGTGATACTGCTCTTTTGAAATCAAATTTGGCATAATATGAATATAATTGAAAGGGTCTGTTACAATTTCTTTTGTACTCTGATACTATAACTGTAGATATGTATTTGTTTGATGACCGTTTTGACGATTGTCCTTATCTTTACAGATGCTAGCACAGCAGCGGGCCAGTGTTTCAGGAACAAAGTCATTCCCTGAAAACTTATCCCAGATTATGGAGCACTCCATGATGTATCCGGGATCTCCTCACTCAGTGACGCCCAGTCATGTCCGACAGCAGAATATGCATTCAAACTCTATACACAGTGCCGAAATGGGACATTATAACCCTCCTATGCAAGCAGGCCAGAGTCCTTACCACGTGCAGCAGTACCCTCGCGGTGTGCACACCTCCCCCCATAACTACCCCAACCAGCCCTATAGTGCTCAACATGTGACCCCCGGGTCTCCTTATCGAGGACAACCCACAGGAATGGTGTATCATATGAACCAGTATCCGGACCCGGTGCAAAGTCCTCAGTATTCACATCTACAGTATTCAGTGACGGGGACTCAGTATGGCTCCCCTGTGATGAATTACTCTGTGCCTTCCTCCCCCATGTCTCCCGTGCCCCACCACACGCGAGCGATGTCGCCTCCTCAAGTGATGTCTCCCCCTCATGCCATGTCACCACCCCCATTTTCTAGAGTCTCCTCCCCAGGGTCAGTGTCCAGCCAGCAGTCAGCAGCGGCTTCTTTCTTTGCACGGTAAGTCTTTGATATTTTTTTTCTAACCCATATACTGTATGTCATAACAAAAAATTGTTATGGGGGGGATCATAATTTTCACTTTTCGAAAATTTAGTGTGAGAATATTTTTAAAAGTTTATGATGAGAAATAGTTATGGGATTTTTTTCTGTGTCATTTATAAGGAGTTAGACAGACACCCTTGTGAATGAGAAACTTTTTAGTACCATATATCTCTGTAGCCAACATCTGAATGTGAGGTAGTGTACATATTTGATTTGGTCTATTGGACAAAAGTGTACCAGAAAGAAACTTTAAGGTTCACAAAAAGTAAGGAAAATGTCAAAATTGATAATTGATTAGCATATAGGTGTGTGGAATTCAGTGTTTGAACTCCAGTTTCTTTGCTCAGAGAACTTCAAATATTTCTTCAATGATTCACTTGAGAGAGTCTTTCATTCAGAATACTTTTGCTGTTTATGCAAGAATTAACAGGCCAGTGTTAGGATATCCAGTGTTTCTCACCTTTTAACAGTTTGATTAGGAGGATAGGTAACAGTGGATTAGAGGGTGGATAGTATTTATCAGGCACTTTTGTTATGGCTGATTGATACAAGTGCTGACAAATCACCCCCTGATTAAAATCTGATAATCCTGTTCTCACCTTGTCCGGCCCCAATGACCTAAAGTCAAGAAAATGTCAAATCTACAGGTGTGAAATACCAGAGGAGGTGTCTATCAGCGATCACCCATAATGCTTAATCTGGTTAAGGGAAATTGGTTAGGGTGATGGTATCTAATCAGGACAAATCTCCCAATAATAGGTGTCAAAACTCCTTTTTCTGTTCCAATTCATTTGGTGTTGTTTTCTCTTGTGAGGAAAATGTCAGTGTGAAGAATCTTATTTAAATTGCTTTGTCAATGTTGCTGACAAAAGAAGAAGAAAAATCCAAGAATTTGTGTGTTGGTGCAGTGCTGCAGAGAAAAGAAAGCAAGTAAAAATGAGAAAATTTGTCAAAATGGTTCTTGCAGATTCATGTCATGATTAAACAAATCTCTGATGTTGGAAGAGCAATTTTGAAAATTGATCTTCAGTCATTAGTAGTGCATTTCAGGCAATTTTTTTATGAAGTTGAGGAGTTGATGCTAGAATAATGAGAGACAGACAGAAATGAATAAACAGCTTGAAAACTCGTCTTGGACAGCGGCAAGCTGTCTTGAAAGATGAAACAAGAAAATAATGCAAAAGTTATGCTTGATTAGAAATTTTAATATCCTAAAATCGATTGAAATAAATTGCAGATGATATATAGGTATTTTCAAGAACGTATAGTTTTTACCAAGATATGGTAGTGTATTAATTGGCAGATGGTTTTATTTACACACACAAGTCCAAGGAGGATGTTTTGTATGTTTGAATTGCTACAGTAGAATCTATCAAGTCACATATGGTTTTACAATAACATGATTTTATTGTTACTAGCTGGATTAGGTGATCAGTGTTTGAATAATCTGGCTATATATCAGATGGGTAACAGATAGGTTCAGTCCTAGATCCTCAGGATCACAGCATTTGACCGGGTTGTCAGTTGTCAAACGCTTCAAATTCCTGTATCAGTTAAATCTATGGCAGATGAGTTTTATTGTTTTGCCCCCACTTTTGATTGTTCCACTGTCACACCTACCAAAATATCTACCAGGCAAACAGCTGACACACTTTTTAATCTCGGTGATGGTCGAAAAGAGAAAACGGTAGATTGAATCTCTGATTGATTAGATGCAGTGGAGATAGAGATGATGGGGAGACCAGTGCGGAACTAATACCAGTTTATAGTGAAAATGCTGAGCTAATGTTCGGGAAGAATTACTCCAAAAAAAAGTATTCTTTTTTCTTTCTGCTTTTTACCGTTAAATGATATAAGGTCATTACTTTCTATTTGACCCCCCTGTGAATTCAGACTCTTAATCAATTTAGTTGAAAAAGAGTCTGGTCTGGTTAATTAACAGTAAAGATTGATTATATCACCTAAAAACAAATCTGGTTAAAATTAAGTGTCAATCCATTTGCCTTGGGGGGACAGAGTTTGTACAAAGAGGAATCTGAGGGACAGAAGGACTTGTGTGACTGGGGCCTTTGCTAGATTCACCTTTTGGACTGCAGGCGCTTTCACCTTTTCCGCAGAGTTCATGCACCATTCTTTGTTTCCTGTCTCCCTAGTCCCGAGGCTGTGCCATCTTGCCGTCTTGTCACGGTCGCGAGGCTTGTGACGATGGTGGCTGATGCTGGGGACCGATTTTCCAGGAAATGAAAGTGTTGACAACTTCCTCCCGACTTTTGTTAACATGGCCAAACTGACCATTATAAAAATTATCTTGATTTATCCCCGAACAAGTGGACATGCAACACTGATGATTAAAGTCTGGTCTAACTGAATACCGATTGTCAATGGCCGTTCCGTGGTAATTATTGGTGATTATATTCGTTTTCCAAACAGAACTAATTGTGTTGAGAGTCTGAAGCTACAAATTTGATTCACTCCAGCCACTGAATGTATTTGACTCATCCAGCTGATTTATGCTACAGGGGTTAAATATCATAATACAGATACATTCGTATGCTGTTGATACTATCATTATAAAAATCATTAATTTCATAATCAGATATTTATTTCAGGTCGAGTTGGTTCAGAAAATAATTATTTCAAAAACAAAAGAAAATAGCATAGAATTGATAAAGATTGCTGAATTTATAATATATAACTCACAAGATATCATTTCAACATTAAATACTTAATGGATGTTCAGTGAACTGCATGCATGCACAGCTATAGGCTAATTGGGCTCAAGGTTTGGAAGCCATTCAGAGTTATCTTTCTTGTAATGCATTCAAAAGATAAAACACTCACCTCTAGTAATTAGATCCTTCATTAAATATTACGGTTGGGTGACTGTGAATGGATAAACAACGATTTCCTTTTTAAGCTCTTAATCCTCTCCAGTAATATTATTGGAGTTGACAGATACAGACTAGGAGGAAACAATAATGATATTTACATTGCATGTTTGGGCTTATAAGGATGAAAAAACTCTAAAGAAGTATTGCAGATGTCAATTTTTCAGCTTTTGTATTGAAGTTGAAGATCTTGATAAGGTATTGAATTTTTTTTTTTCAATGGGATTAAAAGAATTACAGCCCTCTCCAAATCTATGGGAAAAACGGCAGTTTTTTTTACTCAAGGATTCGCGTGGCAATAGTTCCCATGGCCAAATGATTCATACAGAATTATTTCTCTATGTAGTATCACCAATTTTCACAACTTGAAAAACAATTCCTATTTAGTTAAAGGACTTCCATTGAAATGAGGGAATTAAGAGAGGGAAAAAACCCAATATGGATATTTAACAGATATAAGCTTTATAGTTTTAATGGGGGGATTGATTATGCTAAATTGTTCATTTTTTAAGCACTGATGGTAAATGGCTCTTGTTGAACAAAGTTTTTCCGGGTATTTTTGGTGTCGGGTTGCAGAAGACGGATGTTGTTTCCGTTAGTTCCATTCACAAGCTTGACATTGTCTTTTCCGAGGGTTAGCTGCCTACAAATGTAGGTCTTTTCATAAACATGGTCAATATATTTACCTAATGATTTTCTTTTGTGACAAAGAATTAATTTCAGCGGAACGTAAATTTAAAAATTAAGTGATATTGACAGCCCCCTCTCTTTGATCCTTTGAGAAGTTGGATCACTAGAGAAGCAAGTGATGCTAGCATGCTTGTTGAGCATCAATACTGGATCAATTTTTCTAACATCTTTGTGCCAGGGCAATCATATTTGCATAGGGAATAAATCAGTTCGGACTTTGGGAGATTTCATTTCCCACCCCCTTTTTATTTTCTGCCATATTTGCATGATATGAATGAGAGGGGATCTAGAACCCAGAATCTGCCGGCCTTATTCTGGTCAATAATATATTCCTCATCATAAAAAAAATATATCAAAAAGTCCATTTCCTGACGAGGCAGTTCAAATATTACAACTCTGGATTTTAGTTGTGACTTGAATATATTCAGATCAAAGTTTAATGCTTTTGCTTTTGAAGATTTTAGAAATGAACAGTAATTCGATGCTGGAGTTGAAGGTCTCGATCTAAGGTTATGACTTTGTGCAGAAAAATCGAGGTGACTCAGATCTAGCAATTAATCGAGAGAATTAATATGTTGCTATGATAAATGCATCGAGAGCCATAGTTAAGAAATGGTCAGATCATATCAATTAAATGGCCAAACAAATCGGAAATTGCATGGCTAACACACATTAATAAGAAGAAGAGTTATTACCTCGCAGAAATTCCATTCTGTTGCTAAGCTAATATATTTCAGACCTAGAGTTACTTCCCTTTCAAAAAAATGCAGGAAGAAAAGTATTCTTTTCATCTTGAAACACATGCTCGTGTGATGTATCCCAAATTTTGCAAAAGAGTTAAGTTGAATTAGATGTGTGTTGCTAACGTGTAGAAATCATGTGGTTGAGATTATTGAGGCAGCCTCTACAGGAGATTACTCATTCTACAAAACGCACCATGCACCTGAAAAGATTTACCTGCAGCTAATTAACAGTCTTATTTCTAATTCGGCTGCTGATGAAGAACAAAAACTCTGGAGCCAAGCGGGCTCGTGTTGTTCATTACATGGCTCACTGAACACCAATGGCCATGTGATTCACTCTCGAGGGATGCCCCAGTCCTGGGCAGGTAACAGCTGACCATCGTATAAATCACATCTCAATTAATTAAATCTTGTTTTGAACTCATAATGACTTTCATTCCCTTAAAAGCAAAGTAGACACCATGTCCGTGGATGGCAATTGAGTCAGCCCCTGAGTCAATGTTTCAGTCGTGTGTTCGTGGGCTCCATGAGTTTGACAAAGAGACAGGTGGTTGTTAGCCATCCATTTACATTATCAGAGATTTCATTTTTTTAAGAATGAAAAAAAAAACCAATTAATATGAAAAAAACCACTATATTCAAGCACAATATGATTTCTGCTGCATACACACTTTACAAGTTCTAATATTAAAATGACTGCACTTCTGTATATTAAAATTAGTTGTCTCTTGTCAAAAGTACACCAATTTGGTAAGTACAGGTGGGATGGAATTTGTTCACGTAATAAATCACAGATATTATAGTCCTGTTACGAGAGGATTAGAGATCCCAGCCGTATAGGAAGTAGAGCTGATACCTGCTGGTACATACATGTCATATTGAATTAATATGTCATCTTCTGGAGATATACACCTCATTAAAATTAAACACAAACATGTAGGTATAGGTGTCACCGTACTGCATTATATATCGCCGTCGACACGACCAGGGGTGACAGCCCGATTGTAAGTGCAGTGGCAATAAATTCGACTTCAATGCTATGGAGATTGAAATGAAATTGGAACTGCCTCACCCCAGAGTCTGCAATCTCAGTCACAGTACACAAAATCTTTTGATAGGGAAGTAGGAGATGAATTTTAAAACCTTTATCCCCGACCATAAAATAAACATGAAAAAGATCCCCTTAAAATCTGTGTGTGGAAGTGTAACACCTTGTAGGAGACAGTTTATGAGGAGGGATTTATAACTGACTGAAATTGTCCCCAGGTCTTGTACAAAGTGTAAAACATTTTAAATTGTTAAAGTGATTCCCTGTAGAATCTTAAGGTTTTTATAACTCGGTTTTTACACAATGTTTTACTGAAGGGCACTGTTGTAAAAAGAAAAAAAGAAATTGACTTGTCCTCATGAATTGTACATGAGATACTTAAAAAAAATATTTTTTATTTTTGAGGGGAAAGATTTTACTTGATCGAAAAAAAAATTCCTGCAAGGCACTCATCAGGTGTCAAAAAAACCTCCATTACGAGGAGAACAGTGATAGATATGTTGGTATTGTGTGGTATACATTAGCATGATTTTGGCAGATCAATACAAATGACACTGTGAAATTCAATTTTCTTTGTGTGTCACCTTTAAGAATGTGCAACAGCTTCTTCATGTACAGCATTTGTTTGACTAATGTTATTGAGAAACCGTCCCCCTTCTAAAGAAAAGCACCTCTTCTCATCCATTGCAAATGTCGGTGGCAACTGTAGGGTGATTTGGGTTTTTTTGATTTGGTTTATATTAAAAGTGTTGTTAACTTGCCATAATTTATTAAACTTGGCAGGCGGTGGTAGCTAGAAAGGGAGAATAACTTTATGGACAAATTAATTTGATTTTTTTCTCTCTCTTCTTAACTTTTTAATAATGAAACAGATATTTAAATGTTCAAATTTAAAGCATATTTTTTTCTCGTAGAGTTCATAACTGACAGTATAGCCTCAGCTAGATATTGAAAAGTAAATTTCAGTCGAGGTGTACATAAATGGAAGGGAAATACTATAGCTTAAGTTGTTTTGGCAGCCAGAGTGACTCATAGAACAGACCCAGTGTTACAGAGAGTTGCCTCTGTGGCTGGCTTTCCCATCAGAGACACATAAAAAGTGGAAGCAATCCATGGCCAATAGAGAAAGAAAATGGTACAATATTTCCTAATTGACGCTATTGTTTTCCTCTTCTTATCAACTGATCTCTGATTTGCGACTGACACGTACCCTTTCTAACTGTCAACATAACAAAGCCAGTTTTGCACCTCGTAATTGATTTCTAATGTTTTTTTGTGCAAGGAAGTTGGCACCAAAAATATCATTGCAGCCAAAGAAAAAAAGCATAGAAAGCTCGGAGCATAGAAATGCATGCTATATCACTTGTTGATCAGCAAGATGGTTTTGATGGTAAAAACGCAATGGAGTCTGCACGGAGATATGTATTGGAGTTGCAAAGGTCGACAAAAAAACATTAACTTTGTCCCTGTGAAGCAAGTTGTTAGCAAACCCAGAATAATGACTTTTCCCCCAAAAGCCTTGTGTATCATGTTAACAATGTCTTGAGAGGTGAAATGTTGATTTATCAAAATTGATACTTAGTCATTAAGTGTTTGTCCTGAACCTATTAACATCGGTCGATAAAATGAAATTGCATGTTTGTTTGTTCTGGAATCGTCTTTATCTCCCAAAAAACTTGCTTTAAAAAATATGGGTTTGAACTGAGATCTATTCGATGAGGTAGGTGAGGAATGGAGCAAATATTTCCTCCTGTCATAAAGCTGGTATGGACACTGACTGAGAAAGGTCTAGTTGATGCTAATTTGATGTAATGTCTGTGACAGGGAGAATTATTTGTTTATTGTTGGTGGTGATCTTCTTTGACAAGTGGCCTCTCGATACCTCATAAACCTGTTGTGCTGATGCACCTCTCATCAACCATCCATGTTGAGTCCAAGGGGTGCTGAAAGGGTGCATGAACTTTGCACTCAGTATTTATAATCATACAAGCACCAATATAATATAGAATTTGGATACAATAATGCAAAGAGTCAAATGGACTAGGGGTAGAACCATTCATGGCTTGTTCAAATTGCAGTTGTAGATTGTCATGCAAGCAACTATGTGACATGATTTGGTAAACAGGGAGTCGAGACTGACTATATAGCTATTTAGCAGGGTGCTGGGCTGCCGCATTTTTGTACAGCCATAAGATGTCAAACCACCTAGAGTGAATCTTTTAGTGAGAACAGACACAACACTGGTAAGCACTGTGCCAGGAAAAGGTCGACATGTGCTGTTGTTGTCTGATCTAATTTGTTAGCACATCAAGTCAAGATCGTGCTGGACAGCACAGTACATGTATATTCACAACTTGCAATCTGTTGATGTTAAAATTCCTCAATGAGAATAAATTTGATTGTAAAATGAACTTTATTGATGAACTGGCAATATGGCTTCATTGGCAGTATTTCTCCCCCTTATTTTGAAATCCATACATTATAATGATAGTGTTGGTGTATTGATTTGGCATAGGTATTTTAGTGTAACCAATATAAGTGGTTTTTCATTTTTGTATAATCTCCCCCTTGAATTACTCCTGGCTCCTGGGTCAGGAAATTCATCAATAGTAACATTGATAGATTTTTTCTGTAACTGTTTTTATTTGTTTTATTTAAAAAGGATCACAATGTTTGCTAGTTTTCATTGATATATTGGTGTTACTCTGTGGAGGCTGCTCGTTTTCTATTTAATTCATGAAACTGTAGACACGGTCCATTCCAATGAGAACTTCCAGCCTAGCTGGCAGTCTGGACAGTTAAAGTGAATCTGTACTCGGTCTTTCTCCCAATAATCAACAAGTTGGCCTTGTGTGGATAACTTTGGCATTTGTCATAAATACAGCTTTGATGGGACATATTATTGACGACTACTTGTGTAAATAAGATCCTGTGTTTGCCAAGATCCTTGTCACAGAATGTCTGAATAAAATCATCTTTGGCAGGAACTCTTCAACTTCAGAGGCAAAAAAAATGTATGCCACAGCTTCACAGACTGTTTGAAGTTTTTAGATTTACAAGACAATAGAGGAGAAGAAGAGGCCATAAATGTCTCAGGCCTGAACTATGTGGCAAAACTAGACAAAGAGAGAAGTGGGTTTTTGTACAAATTTCCTCCACACACAAGTATCGGGAAATTCTTGGTCACTGATATATGGATTGGAAATTAATTCTGTGTATGTAGCACATAAACTGTTGGCCATAAAGCACTAATGGGAGTTTTTAAGTTGATTAGGCATATTGAAAGTTTGAAGCCAGTAGGTAATAATGTAGTAGCCTCCTGGGATGCTGTGTGCCATACAACCGGAGAGATGCTGAACTGATTACTACTGATTAAGCACCTCGGAAACCCAGAGCATGTGTAGTCAGATATAGATATTATATTTCTGTACAACTCTCATTGATCACTTTTGCATACAGTGAACACAGATTGATGACATTGTTTGTCAGGGATTTTTTACAACTCCAAAAAAAAAAAAAAGTTAACTTTTCTCAAACTCTGGAGTGTTAGGTGAATTCTGATTGGGATTTTACATTGACAGTTACCTGAACTGCAATTTCTGGATTGGATTTGGAATTGATGAGCTCCAGAAGGTTCCTTCTGTCACTTTTTCTGGAGTGATTTTCTTTCTCCAGAATGCTAATTTGACAAGGGATGTGTGCATATTTTGGGGGTAAAACTTTGAGTTATTGCATGACACGCATTGTATTGACTGCAGTTGGTTGAGTGACAGTTGGCCTGCTGTAAGCTTCAGGAAGCAGAAAAAAGTCTTGGCATTAACTGGGATTCTGATATGTATATTAATAGTTTACAGGATTAACTTTGGCCTCTGGAATTCAAATGTGAATAAAAAATCATGAATTCACCAAAAATCAAAGACAGGTAGGTCATGAGTTTACATTGACCTTAACTTTCCTGCAAACCACCATGTAAGTTTTATCATAAATATCATTTGAATTCCTGCTGCAAATACTATGTCCAACCAAATATTATCACTAACAAATACAAATTCTTTATTTAAAAAAAAAAATGTGTATTTTCATTACAAAAATTTACGAGATCTGTTCTCCATATGCAAAATGAGCCAGCTTTGCTCATTCAGACTTTGTATATATGTATATATGTTATATATTTATAATGTACCTCTTGTACCATTAACATGGTTTTGAGAGAATAAATGAATGAATGAAAACTGATGATATAAGACTGGTCATAGAACTGACCCAGCATCTGTTTTTGCCAATAATTGAGGTCATGTATGGTCTCCAGGCATATTAATTTTATTAATGTTTCAAATGGGAATAGAACATTGATGATTTATTGGTGGGGCAATCAATATTAGTTACTCATAAATTAGAAAGCTCTTAAATCGAGTGTAGCTACCATTATTGAAGGGTAATCAATTTACAAGGAAAAGGTTTTCTTATTTCTTTAGGGCATTTTTGGTTTTCAGATATGGATACCATATCAGTACTAATGACATATTAAACCTGACATTTCTTTTGATATATCTAGATGGCATTGAAAATAAAGACTCAATTTTCCCTCTTATACCAATTTTAATATATTATTACTTTTAAGATGACAAAATATACAGTGTAAATATTTTTAATATCATATTTTCATTTATCCTCCTACATATGTATGTAAAACGCATTATTCAACCAGAATCAAAACCTAATTATGCTTTTCTCTTTCCTTAAATGATACTAAAAAGATCTCTATGATACAATCTAAAGAAAGGGAAATTTGGAACATAAGGCTTAGCGAACATGGATATTAATTCTCCTAGACTCAGTTTTCAGTCAGATTATTAATGCAGTACGCCAGTGCATACCATGTACGGATTGAAATATTGGTGAATATTTGCATGTGCAAATACCTCGTGATGGATGATAAGCGAGAGAAAGTGATGAATGTGGCCAGGACAAACATCATTTCCTGATAATTGACGTTTAATCATCGAAACCCATCATTTCACATTTCTTTGTACTAAAAGAACTTACAAAACATCACAGTATCAGCTTTTTCCTTAGCAAAGAATACATATGTATGGTTTTTTCTCCCTTGTCATCTCCAAGACATCATCTTGCTAACAAGAGAGAGAGAATGAGAATGAGAGTGACTTGTTACATAAATCATTTCATATCACAGAGATTTCCCTTGGAAAGAATATATATTGTGAAATGGGCTTTTCATCAGAAAAAACTGAAAGAAATTGATAAGCTGGTTGTTTTTTTATTTTTGGTTGTGTTTATTACATTTTGTAATAATATTTGTTTTGGGGTTTTTATGCATTTGAGTGAATCATTTTGATATTGGAAAAAATAAGATCTATTCATTTCTGGTACAATTTGACCATTAAAAGGTTTGCCAAAATCTCTACAGACCAATGAACAGATGATACTAATTATAATTCATCTGATCCCTGAAAATTCCTATGCTGTTTCCTTCAACATTGCAATAAAAAGTTGTTCCTTCTTCCTTGGTCTTTGAAGGAAACTAACAAATTATGTAAACTTTTGATTAGAAGGAACTTTATTTCTTCTAGATATTAATCTGTCAAATTTTCAGGAATTTCCTGCTGAGTAAACACATGTATCAAGAATGCTGAAATGTCTTGAATAAAACATTTATCACTCTATCTGGGTAGGTTAAAAGTTTGGTTGCAGCATTGAAGTTTTGCTAGAAGTTTGTGAATGAAAGCTTTGAGCTGCTGATTTTAATCCTGAGCCTTTAAAACAGGGTCTCATATTTACTGCTTTCTCTGGCAATTTTCACTGCCCCATAGAAGTGAGCCCGAAATACAGTTAGTATTGAGTATATTTTGGGAGGTATTTTCATTTCGAAACAACGACTGGTATTGTGCAAATATTACTTTTAGTGCTTTAAAGTTAATATAGAATTGTTTATTTTTTAGGGCAGCACAAAAACTTGGAAAGAAGAAAAAGAGGCACCAGCAACAGGAGCCCGACCTACCCCAGTACCCCACCAAATACAACGAGGTCATCAAGAACACCCCACCACCGGCACCACCATGTCTCTTGAGGGCCGCCGGGCGACTCCAACAGCCAGGAATAGGAAAGGTAAAGTACCAGTAATGTGGATTCACTTTAGAAAAGTAAACAGAAAGTTCTAGTTAAAATGGCAAAAACCTATATTTTTGAAGTACTAAGCATAGCTTTATTCTTTGGGCCTGTGTCAAAGTGGCCGTAGCAGGTTTCTGAAATTTGTAGATGAACATGATTAAGTTGTGCAGTTTTCATCAGGGAAGGAGATGGTTAATATCATTGGATCTCGGGGTTCATCATAAAACTGCCAGAGCTGTGCTGTCCAGGGTTGTTGTGACCCCTAAATGGTCCAGCACCCAGGGGGGATGATAGATGGGGACTTGGCGGGTCTCTTCACACATGGAATACCTATCTCTCCATAAACATGTCTGTCTTATCAGCAGTGATGGATTAGACTCTAACTGTATTTACAATTTTTGAAAACATAAATGTACCTGTTGTGCCATCTCTCAGTGCCCAGAATGTGTGCCAGTCTAGGAGAAAGATTATTATGTTCTCTCCTAGAGAGATCGCTTCGTGGTCAAGCTTATCCATCTATCAAGCAACTGACAGAGAGCAGTGTTTTACTGTCGAAAAAAAAGTTCAGATGGCCCCCTAATACCTGTGAGGTTTGGAAATGGTCAAACAGTGTAGAAGATATTAAAGCAGTAGGTTCAAATTTGTCTTGACAAACTCCAAGGTTGTTTTGCAAAGCGGCAACATTGCTACATATGTTGGTACAGGGTCAGCCGTGCCAAGGATGTGTAAAGAGGCTCTTTATAGGTGTACAGCTCATTAGCTAAACAGACAGAGAGTATCCTGTACCTCTTGCTGATGACCATTATCTGTAGCTGTAGAAATGAGGTGTCAGGGGTTAAGAGTTGATGAATAGCAATCAATCTCTGGCATAGTAAACCAAACATTGGGGGAGTAAGTTACATAGCAGTGGTGTCAGAAAACTGTCTTCTGCCCATAGCACTGTTTTCTAAGGATAAGCAGCATTATTTTTTTTTTTTATGAGTTTGTGCCAATGTGTCCATTATTCTATAAATGATAACAACACAATGTCTTAGAAAAAGAAGTTCTCACAAAGATTGAAAAAGATATTGGGGAGATTATCATTTCACTTCAAGAAAGTAAAGGGTGTGCCATTTTGTGAATGAACATTTTTGAGATGGTTTCATGGGTGGGAATATCTCGTCAGTGAATTTACTCACAACAAAAATTGGCCACATAAAAGCTCTTGAGTTTTACAGGGTCCAGCTACATAAACAAATATTGAATGTTTTCAGCCATCTTGAAGGTGGTCAAGTAAAGGGATAGGCTGGTGTTGCTCTGTGAGAATCTATCAAACTCTTATCAGGCAGGGCAAGATGATAATTCCCAATTATCCTTCTGTGTGACCTTGATTGAAGTACTGGATCATCAATTAAAGTTGTAACAGACTCTGATCTGTGGTCAATCTGTAGGTAACTAGAAGTGTATTGTGGGGATTATGATAAGACAGCCCAGGTCTTGCTGTGTAAAACCTGGTACCATGGGAGCTGAGCTAGAAAGGCTTATTATTCACTGTATCCCTGATGCCCCTAATGCTGTTACTCAATGCCCCATTATACTACAAAATAAAGTAGATCTTGCCTTGTATATGTATTGTGAATATTGGGATTTTCTTGATGCTGTGGTTATCAGGTTGTCATGATATATCTGAAGTCTGATAACATTGCATGTAGACTAGTGTTTTGTGAAGGTTATAGGGAAAGCTGTTGCTTTGGGAGGCTGGACAAAGTATCGGGGCAATGGTTGGTTACAAATGTGACCAGATTGGACATCTGTTCCTGAATGTATATCAGTCATGTTAACATGTAAATATACAGGTCTGAAAGAGATTGATAGGAGAACAGTGATTGATAGAACTTGTGCTGGTCTGAACTTTTATGTTGAAGCACACCATGTCAAAAGGTTAAAACTTTATGATGCACATAGAATCATGTTTATGTTTCTCTCTCTCTCTTTCTCTGTCTCTCTCTCTCTCTCTCTCAGCATGCAGGCAGGGGTAATAGGTTTATATTGCACACACAAAAAATATTCAATGTCCATGCAACCAACTGCATTGTTCCAATCCCATAACACATAAAGAACATGCCTCAGTGTTTCAAAAATGTAATTTTTCTCTCTCCATATCTTGAGTATGTTATATAATGATATTAAGTTGAATCTCCCTGTGAAAACGGTTTTCAGATAATCTTAAAAAAGATTAAATCTAGATCTTATCAGGAAGACATTAAATTTTCACTGTTTAAAGAATGTTCTTGATAAGCATGTTTTTGATGCTATCGACAGTTAGGGACAATAACACACAGGAAATAGGGGTCCTCAGATAGTCGCCCTTTGTGTAATATGCTCCTGCTCCCATATCCTGCATATGAATGGAAAAATCATGAATTGGGTCTCGGGGAAATAATCAGGCGAGATTAAACTTTGATGATACGTGATGAAAACTTCTGTATTTTAATTGGAAACATTTTTACGGGTAAAGAAACAGCTTTGAATTTGATGATAATTAATTTTTCTGCACTTGACGTGACTGTTGCAGTGTGCGGATGATAACTTGTTGCCTGCTAATTGAAAGGGTCTCTGCTGTTTCCTGGTCAACTAATGAACAGTTCAGGTTCCTTTTATGTCTTATGAAGTAACCTGCTTGCATATTTGATTCCAACACATAATCATTTCCAGAAATAATTAACACAGAAAAAAAAGAATCCATTTCAGTAAAAACTATTTGAAAAAGAATGTATGCTGGTACTATCCGTTAAGTGGGTGGCTGAGGTATCGGAGGAGAGTCGGAGGTATACTGCCATCATAGGAAAATTGATCTGTCAACTGATGGAGTATACCTCTTTAACTTTAAACCTGATATGTGACTGTAGATCTGTTGTGGCAATCTATGATAACTGGAAAGGTCTATAGTGACCTGTCAACATGATATAGTAAGGAGCAAATCAATGGACAATAGCCTCTAAGGACTCTGGCTACTGTTTAGTGGAGTTGCCCCACTTCTGTATATCTTGGCAGGCAGTGGTCACTTTAACTGAATGATACCCACTAATGGGAAAATTGATTTCAGGACTGTAAATTTAAACATTTGGATGTGGTAGAGCAGACTAGAGCTGGAGCCAGAGAGCCTGGCTTGCATGTAGCATCAATACACAGGGTGAATGGAACAGTGGCATACATTAGCAGATAGCCATCTCTTGAAGATTCCCCAAAATTAATTTTAAGGATAAATATTCATGCAGAAGAAAGATGGAGATAGTTTAATGGCCAATTTATGTCTACTTCTTGATGTTGGCCATGAGTAACCACTGATGCCAGAATTGATAGGTTTATTAAACTTTATGAAAAATTCAGCGATGATCTGAATTAAATACTAAGATGGACACAAAGATAAGGCTTTAAATATAGAACAAATTCACAATGGCCTTATCACCCACCGGAAATATTAGAAGTGATTTATGCATGTTGGGGACAAAAAAATCTTTATTAATGAAGTCCAATTAAAATGCCTATGAGCCCTGATTAGTTCTCTGCATCAATAAATGATGTAAAAGCAGATATTGTAGAATTGTCTCAGAGGCATTACTTTGTTAACATGTGGTTGCCAAACAATAAAATATGGCTCTCTTTTAATTGCTAAAGGAGAATGTTCTCTGAAAATACTTATTTTTCTAGAGCATTTGCGCTGTACATAAAAAATACAAGGCTAGTTATGAATATGAACAAAACATATGCCTCTGAAATGTGCCAAAAAATGAAAAGTTATTAGAAACTCAGGAGGTGCAATTTTATGGTCAGCTGACCAGACGTGGTTTTTGATGGCCATTAAGTTTGTTAGTGGTTTGTTGCTTTGGAAAATATTTGCAATGATTGTTTTTTTTGCTACCACAAAAAATAAAATTTATGGATTCATGTAAATTTATTTTTTGTTCTAAGACCCAACAACACCCACCTATCTCCTCTACCAAAACTTTCAGGCCGGGTGCGGAGATCCTTATTCCTAATACCACTAAAGCTGAAGAAAATTTGTAGCTGTCACTTCTAATGTTTGCATTAAGATTTTGGTCCTATTTCTTTGCTGTATTAGAGAGCATGAAATCTAATCATCTTCTAATTCAGCATTATTCAACAGGTTCTACTTGCAATAAAAAAAAAAAGACTAGTGGCTTAATGAAGTCCATTTACACTAGGTGCTTGATTTACCAAGCGGCTAGAGTTCTGGGTGAACCAAAGTTTTTTTTTTCTTGTGGAGGAAAGGAAATCTGATTTGATGGAAATTGCTCACAGAAGAGACTTGATTTAGCGGATTAAAGTCTTGTACTCCGCTCTTCGACTCCTCATCTGAGAAACTGTATTATAAATGCAAGTTCCGAGAGATGCGGCAAAGCAAGGTTTTTATTATCTTCATGTACATGATCTGATATCATTTTCAAATGGCTGCCATTTTGTTATGTTGTTTGTGAAAAAATTGCAATTATTTTTTTTTTATATGGGAAAGGGGGTGGGGATATTTAGTGACATTTGACCAACTTGTGCAAGACAATTACATATAAACACAATTTCAGTTTATCCATTGGAATAAAGAACAATTTTTATTCAGTATAAGTGCATGGAGACACTTGCAGGTGTTCATTTTGAACTAATCAGCTGACTAGTTTCAGGGACCATTGTCAAAGCACTTGAAATATTAATAAATCAAATGACAGAGCTATCAATATAATGATAGATTGATGAATTAAACAGCACTTGATGCATGGTTTGGCTTATTGTATTAATATCCTAATTCTTATGTAATTTTTCATTTGTTCATTATAAATAAATCAAATGGTGATCCAAGAAAAGTCTCAAGTTGATTGGTATTGATACAGGTGCATATTATTCATATTCATAGTGTCATTAGGAACCTTTTTTTAAGAATAAGTTGTTAACTTTTTCATACATGCATGAAAAAGTTCAACAATTTCAGTTAATAGTTTTAAATAAATGACCTATGTTTTTCCAGGTCAAGGTCATGTTGAAGATCTGTACTGAGGGCTCACACTCGGAGCAAGCACAGTCCTGTTTATCCATCGACCCACGAAAGAAACAGGTCACTGTGTTTGACCCTTCAACTGTAGGGGTCACTCTTTCCTCCCACCGTAGGACAACACCTGTGGCCCCCAAGATGTTTGCCTTTGATGCAGTGTTTTCACCTGATGACTCTCAGGTAAATTGAAGCAGGTGTTTTCATGCATTCATTGAATTTGTTAATTGGTGCTTAAAAAAAGTCTTTATTATCAACTAGATGATAATATAAAATGTTGTACAATGTATCAAAATAATGACTTTTCATATACAGTGTAATGATTTATTGAATTTGATTGTAACAAGCAACTTTGGGTATCAAGAAATGGCTTCTTGCCATTTTTCAACCTCAGTAAGAGGAATGAAGATAGAAAATTGCCTTTCTATGTCTGTCTTTGTAATGCAAATTTCCTAATTTCAGACTGAGATTTGCTCCAGCAGCTTGACAGAAATTATCCAAGGTGTTGTCAATGGAGCTGATGGCTGCCTTTTCTCCTATGGATATTCTAGACAAGGTTTGTGTGCATTACAAAGAACATTTTCTACATGACCGAGAGAGTTCTTGTGGCATTTGACTCATGGGTCCTGCTGCCTCCCCATTGCAACTGTTTGCACTACAGGTTGAAGTCACATGTCATTATACTTAGATCATTAATGATGTTTTCTTCAGTTCATCTGAGATTTATTAATTCCCAAATAGTTTTTCATCAGCATAAGCCCCATAATGTGCATTTTTCGGGAGATAATTAAACTGGTGTGCAGTAGATACATCTGTTCCAAATGATAGCTTTTATTAAATGTGGTGAAGATGTGTACATACAAAATAGCTTACAAATTTATGTGATACAGATAAAATGACTAATGTTTGAGGAAGACCCATTTTGATGGTGTATTCTCCAGCAGAATCTAGGGGAGAAAATTTCAGTGTATACACTTATTTTTTTTATTAGATGGGTTTTAGCAGTCTGTGGAACAGATCCTTTAATTAACTTGGGGAGCTCCACCATGTTCACAGTTTACTGTAACAGAAACAACATTTTAAAGGTTGCCATGAACATACCGGCTGAATAGTTTGTTAATTGTGGACACGAGATTTACCTCCCCTCACCACTAGGGGGCCTCCTGGATCTTGTCTCTCTGACAGTCCGGGATCTTCCTAGAGTGAGAGCACACAAGTTCTGACTCATGTTTCTTGTGTGCCAATTAGATTGGAGAGGCTAAAGGGATTTGCTATCTTGTCCCTTTGTTTTTTGTATCTGTTTGTTGTCGTTTAAAAATGCATTATGGCCAAAACCACCTAGATCTTTCACAACCACAACAACTGAATGCTGAGATGAGCAGGGAGAGATTATGTTCTTCAAAATGTCAGAGCTGTTTGGAAAATGTATGATTATAGGATTTGAGTGGGTTTAATTTTTGCCCACTAAATATTAATCAAAAGAACTAGAAATGTTTCTAATTGAGCATGTTTGTTGAATATTTTAAGAGAGACTTAGTTATTGGGAATGATAACTTGGGCTCAGCATTCCCAGAGAGCTCATGCTGGAATCCAGCGTCCCCCCACTAGTTGGAGTGACTCAAACTTAGGCTGAAAGAAATGTGCCAAAATTTAATTAGTAGCCAGCAATACAGACCAAGCTAGTGGGATCTCAATCAAATAAAAAACATGCAAATATCAGTTGCTTCCTAACTAGATTCCATTCAAGTCTATTATCATATTTGGAGAAAGTTTTTCATTCATCAATTAAATTGATTTCGATTGGAAGAGAGAGAGAATGGTCCTCGCTTCCTTGAATAAAGAAATTGTCATCTGACCAGTATCTAAATCTGCCAATTATTACGCTTATTGAATTGAATCTATGGAGAGTAATTATTTCTGATGATGATATGTTTGATGTTAATGGGATGAATTAGGGAGATGGAAGTTGGTGTGAAGTGAAAAGAAATCCTTTCTCTTGTCAGTGCTGGAATGTGGAAGGCATCAGTAATAAAAAGCAGAATATGTTGCGATTTTAAAAATGAAGTCTGCACTCTCATCACTACAATCCATTTCATAAGTCATAAAATCTCGGATATATTGATTTCAAAACTGGGAAAAGAATACTCTTGCTTAGACAATTAAAATATTTTATTGCAGCCATTAAACCAACATTTGAAGCAGTATAATTTTACCCAAAACTCTTTTTCAATCCTGCCTCCCTTTCTCGTTAAAGAAAGATAATGTAGGAAAAGAGTACATCTTTACTGAGAAAAATACGTGTTCTTAAGAAGTTTACACACTTTAGAGAAAGGGTTTAGAGTATATTTGATAAGCGCATTTTAATTGTACCTATTTATATACACGTATGTACTTGACATTTAGCGAGGACTTTAGCTTTAGCTTCTTTCTGCCAAAACCCTATATAGAGTACACAGCAAATGTAATTTGTTTACAGAAGACTTGTGATATGTGCAGAAATTTAAAAAAATAAGTTTTGTGTAATCTGTGAATTTTCTTATTTACACAGGTAAATCGTACACCATGATGGGGAATGATGTGTCCGCCCAGTCCCTGGGGATCATGCCTTGTGCCATCGCCTGGTTGTTTCGCCTCATTGATGAACAGAAGGAAAAGACCGGGGCCAGATTCTCTGTCAGAGTTTCAGCAGTGGAAGTATCAGGAAAGAACGAACAGTTGAAAGATCTACTGGCTGATGTGGCAAAATGTAAGGGCACCCTTTTAATAACTTGCTTCTGTCATTTTTTTTGTGAAAAAAAAAGTTGCCATTGGGTGAATTACAAGCATGTTGGTAACATATCTCTCTCTGATGTTGTTACAGGTTCCCCAAAATTTTCATTTTCTGTGTAGCACTTTTTCTAAGAAGGCAAAAACTTAAACTATTTCGACAAGAAGGAAGTTGTTTACTTTTTCCTAATCATATGTTGTTTTTGCAAGGCTGTATGTATGCTACGAGTTGCTAAGGTATTTTTTTTTAAGGTTTTATTGCATACCAAGGTGTGATTGGGTTGGTGCAACATTATTGGAAGTTTGTTTACATTGTATCAAATGATTGTTTTGGCTTAGCCAGTAGTCTCTACCAGTGTTGTAAGATGTTCTCCAAATGATGATTTGATAAAACATCAATCAGACAAGCATGTGTGCTGCATGTGCAGCAGGAAAAAAATGCTGTCAGAGGAAGCATTATGAAGAGCTTTGCTGGCATTAATGCATGTAATGATCTGCACCTGAAATTCATCTTTTGCTATGTTGGAGACTATATGCATTGTTGAAGCCAGTAATTGCATTACAATACAAACCTTTAGCAACTCCATTTCATTTCTGTTGTAGATGTCTGCATGACATCACTGCTATGATTAGCGTTAATTATGCTGCTTTTATACAAGGAAAACATGCAACAGTCTCTGAAGCAAAGGAGGAACATTTGCTTAGTTTTGCATACTTTGTTTGAAAATGAATGCACTGAGTATAAAAAGAGAGAAATAATCTTGATGGGCATGTATTTCAAGAATTTATTGTAATAAATAACGTGCTCATTAAAACATGGTGATTTTAGTCTTCTCAAACAGTCAGACATTTATTGATGTGTTTGCTGGAAATAACAAAGAGACTTGATTAATTAATTTATAGATAGAAGAAAACTTCATTTCTCTTTCTCTGGTTTTTCAAGTGCTCAAGAAAAAATCCAGTTAGGCACTTAGCAATATTGGCTTCCATAGGGAAAATGTTTATCATTATTAATTATCACAAGAATTTAGCTTCTTGATCATTTGTTTTAATTCAATTTCTTTTGTTTTACACTTCTCTTAAAGATGCTTAGAATTACGCTTTCTTTATACTCCTCCAAAACAAAAAAGACTTGGCTGTTACATAGCTCTATAGGATTTTAACCTGGTCCTTGGGTTCAATAACTTAATGGGAAAAAATGTTGATTTAATGAAACAACAACACTGGGAGGTATTTTTTGACTAATTGCCTCCCATTATTTGATTACCCAAGATGAGTTATATCTTGAGTGGAAATGTGTTGATTTTGACAGCTCCGCCACACCTCACTATGTGGTGCCCTTGTTTTATTGCCAGTTACTACCCCTAAGAGGGGAGCTGGCTAAAGTCAAGAACCATTTGTAAATGCCTTTTTGATTGAAAAAGATTTTTTATGACCTCTGCATGACACTAGAAAAAAAATCTGCTTTGTCCAATTCACCATGTACCGTAGGTGTTTTAAAAAGTTGCATTATAATTTGATTACCGTTACATTATCAACAAGTGCACTTTGGTAACTTTACAATTTCACTTGATTTTTTTATTTCTTTTGTTTGTGTGCATACTATACATAGGAACATTAACAGCATTTTTTATTAGCATTTTCCATCCAATTTTGGAAGAAAACATATCATACTTTAGTGTATTCTATGCGCCATATACTTAACAGAAATTGGAATTTTTTTCTTCTGGTTTGTAGATACAGAAGCAGGA